>CM023455.1:24793893-24837095 GCA_013339765.2 Haemaphysalis longicornis
GTGTACTTGACGGAATCGCTGGTTGACGACATGGATGCTGATACATGGTTTAGATACCCTTTCCTAAACCCAAGGAATGCTCGCTGGGTTGAGGAAATCCAGGCTCTCACCTATGCGGCTAACTATAACTTCGGTAAACAGCCTGTAAACAATGGAGAGTAGGCCTGATA
Source organism: Haemaphysalis longicornis (assembly GCA_013339765.2). Classification (NCBI taxonomy): domain Eukaryota; kingdom Metazoa; phylum Arthropoda; class Arachnida; order Ixodida; family Ixodidae; genus Haemaphysalis; species Haemaphysalis longicornis. The sequence continues at coordinate 24,794,064 of CM023455.1, forward strand.
TGTCTGTAATTCTCGAGCTCCTTGGGATCGCACTTCTTATTATTCAGAATAATGTTTCGCGTTTTTCCAGGCTGAGGGCACTGTTTGATTCTTCAAGCATTCCGAAAATAGTACAGCGAGCTTTTCCAGTACAATATGTACGCCGTCCTTTAAAACATATACGGTTATGCCATCATCACTTACAGCTTTTCCTCTTTTCATGACATTGAGAGCCTTTCTTACCTCATTTTTAGTGACTAGTGGAACATCGCAAGTTAGCTTGTACCAGAGACCTTCAATGCTTTTCTGGTAATGAAACTCTGCCGTCACGCTATGGGAGAGCTTCGTGCGCTGCCCAGGGAGGCCGCGCCGCGGCGCTGGCAGCAGGGGAAGTGGTCAGAGCGCGTTTGGCAGGGAACAGACGCCCGGCGCCTTATCAGCAGTGCGCTTTCGCTTTACGTGTAGTGGGACGCTGAAATGGACTTAAAATTTTGTGAGTGGCGAAAAAATTTGGTGTGAGCAGACATTCTGCTACTGCGTTCCTGCCTGCCGGTCTGTCTACAGAGCAGCGGCGGCCGCGCCCGATGCCCTCCGATCTGCGGTGGCGCCCCTCGTGGTAGCCTTTGTCCCCGTGTGGCCGGGAGTTTCATGAGCAGAGAAGCATTGAGGCACTCTGCTTGTACTCTCAGCAGTATCCCCTGGTATAACGTCGCTGCCATACAGTCTGGTGTAGGATCGTTCTGCTACCTTCGTTATCTCGTCCAATTTGTGCGTTATGTTACCCTGCTCGTTTCTGAGGGCGTACATCCTGTTTTTGCCGATGGCTAGCTTTCTCTTAGTTGCTTTCAAGCTTCCCCGTATTTCAAGTGTTTCCCCGACCCCTGCCATGGTATAAATACGAATGTCTTTCGCTTTATTTTGGTCAATCAGTTTCGACAACTCGACCCAATTCACTCCGATCTGCCATACTTGACACTTTCATGTTCTTATGTCTGGCCATCGGTTCCTTCGTTTTCTTAGTTAGTTTTTCAGTTTGTTGGCTACATGTCGCTTCTACCACAGCTGCTGGTGATTCACTGAGTGCCGATGTTAGGTTGTCATTTAGCCCGTCTACAACTGACTTTTCCTCCTCGTTCAACAGCGAGAATTTGTTTTGAAGCGTTATTTTTAACTTCTGTACGATCTGTCTCTAACTGATTCCATGCGGGGTTTTCTTACTTTTCACGAGTTTCGTTTTTTCCCCCCTTCCAGCCTTATCCTGTGATCCGCTATTGTTTGATTTTGAATGCGCCTTATTGGAGTGGCATGAGTATGAGAAATGGAATTATTTATTATCAAAATATTTGCGGGGTGTCCTCATCTTAGGACCACAATCGTGGTTCCAGCTGCTACGGTTCTTTCCATCAACTTTAAGCTTGTCGTCCGGACTACAACTGGACATCACGCTCTTCCACTACTCATGAGACGGATGAGAAATTCTGTCTATATTTGCGTTTTTTTTACACACCCACACCCTATGGTAGATAGTTCCAGGTTCGCTACAGACACTCTCTAATATATGGTGAAGCTTTTATTAACCTTACCAATCTCTCTTTTTGGTGCTATTTTTATTCACCTTACAAAGCATTCTACGCAATTAAGAACTCAATGCTATGATTTGAGTGATTAGTTGTAGGGTTAAACGCGCCGACGCAACGCAGGCGATTAGGCAAGCCGTAGTGGAGGGCTCCGGATTAATTTTGACCACCTGGGTATCTTTAACGTGAGCCGAAATCTCGTACACACGGTCGTTTTTGCTTTTCGCCCCCATTAGAAAAGCGGCCGCCACGGCCGGCAATCGAAACCGGCGATCAATGTTACATCACAACTTCAATCATTTGGCATTTCTGGCCCTCCTATTAAAGGGGTCTGAAATACCTTCCGCCGACGCATGGATGTACATATAACCAAATAAGACAATGTATTTAGCAATCTCCTCCCGCAAGAATTTTGTTGAAGCGATAAGAAATCGTAAATCAAAACCGCGCATTATCGTCGCACCGCGTTCTTCTTCCTCCCTTTCAGCTTACTCTCCGCTGTTGACGGCGCGACAGCCTTCCCCTCCGTGATGCTGCGCCTCCTCGGCGGTGACGTACTTCCGCTATCGCGCTGCTCATACTGCCGTCTGTTACGGGCAAGCTTTGTTGACACCTTGAATCCCTCACCCTCCGCTCAAGGCTGGAAAAGCGAACGAAAAATCTGGCCGCATTTGTGCGGTGGCCTGGCCTTGCCCTTTCGCGGTGTGCGTTGCTGCAGGGCAGCAACGTGACTTTTAATCGGCGGCGAACTCGCAGCCGCTCGGGGAGGACCGTGCGGCTCGGTCCCTCATGCCCCTCATGCACCGCGCACTGTTTATCCAAAAAGCGCCGTATCAGATGTGGCCCCGCTGGTGCCGGGTCTTATTTTGCGGTGGTGGTAATTCGTGCCGGCGGCGTGTGAAAAAAAAAACATTTTTAAACCGATACAGAACCCGTGCACAAAACGCTTCGATCATGTGACCAGTTCAGCTTGGGGGGCGACGCGTGGTGGAGAGCGCAACGTTGGCAAAACATGCAAAAAATGCTCCGGCGCGGCTCTGAGCTAGAGTGAACTAGAATACCAAGTATTCTAGTTCACTCTATCTGAGCTTTTCTAGCGCTGGAGCGAGCGCCATTTATTTGACACTCTCAAACATCCGTTGCCTCGGCAACAAAGCACAAACCGCCCCAGAAGTCAGTTACGGTTGGGTGATCCCGGTTCAGCTCAGGGCCCCACCTCGCGACATGTGGGCACTGCAGGCGTACCACTCAATCCCATTGGGAAGTGTGAGATGCGTTTGGCAATTACAGGAGGCGATGGTGTGTGTGTTGTGAACGCCTTTGTTTCGCGATGAAATGCGACGTTGTGCTTCTGCGGGTGTATAGTGCTTCCCATGGTCTGGATTATCTTTCTCGAGCGATGTACGACTCACCTCGCATGTGGTATTTGCAGTGTGGGTGTGGCTAAAAGCCATCTCGGCTTGGTGCGCCAGAGTTAAGTGACTTGCTGTTCGTCCCCGCAACCGCGCGCTGAGGTTGAGTGCCGAATTTACGACGGGCAGGAGAGGCAACCCATCGTCTGTCAATCGCGGTTCAGACTTGCAACGCATGTTGTGACGTTGTGTTCGTTCGAAACGCATCTCTGGATTGTTTTGAAGTGGAATAAAATGTATCCGTCAAACCCGGGCATTCGGCTCAGGGCGTTCTCTGCGATTGCACGAAAGAAGTGCCACGGGGCTTCACGCTTTCTTTATGAAACGTACTGAGGTAAGAGAATATCCATGTCGTGTTTATGGCCGTGTTGCATTCAAAACGAACGGTTAAGCGTTTGTTACACTTGTTTCGTTTGTCGTAAAATGTCCAAGCACTCCGACACTCCGCTGGCCGATCAGCCGGCGAGCCGACGCTGAGCAGACGACCATCTCTTTGCCGGAAGTGCGTGAAAAAGCCGCCCATAGCAGGATGTCTAGCTCATGACGAACATCTGGAATCGATGATGTAGACATGTGAAGATGGCGGCGTCCAAAAACACTGAAGGAAAGGGTGAGAAAAAAGCGACAAACTTTGCAACAAAAGTGTGAGCTTTCCGCTGCGCGTAAAGAGTAATTACTTGACCCAGATAACCTTGACGACCCAATTTAACGATTGCGCTACTCTATTTAGTGTGCTCAAAAACGCCTTTCAGGGCCCCTTTAAGCTCATTCGCTCATATTCGTCCGATCGATGTCAAATGATGCAAATTAATGGTCACTTTTCCTCCGCAAAGACAGTCAACAGGGGAATCCCTCAGGGCTCAATTCTGGTTATCTATTTTTCTTGTTAATTATTAATTATTTGCCTATATAAAGCGTGCTTCAAAGCTCAAAATATCTATTATATGCGGTGACACCACTATATTTACGTCCTTCAGCAATCCCATCGCACTTCAAAACGGACCTTATCAGCATCCACTGGTACCAGTGGTGTGTAAATCATCAATTGCAAATGAATGCTACAAAAACAACATTTGTGGCATTTCAATCCCCAGAGAAAACGGCAACCTGCCTATTTCAGTTGTAAGACATAATCACAGAATGCGTGCTTCCGAGAGCACTGGGTTTCTTGGCGTCATTTTAGATAAACATATGAAGTTTTATGCTCATGAGCACTCGCTTCTTAAAAAGGTTTATTTCGGTATTCACGTCATTCTGAAAGCCCGACGATACTTACCACAACATTTTATCCTGTCACTATAATACTCTTACATACACAGCCATCTTTTATATTGCTTGTCATCTTGGGGAAACTCGTACAACGCACGTTTAAATATTGTACAATATCTCCAAAACCAAGCAGTGCGGCTAATGATGTTGAGGAGTCCTTAACTTTGCCACTCCATCTGCCTTACACATTGACTTAAGTTCACTTTCTCTTCATTCATCATGTTTCTCTTCATCATGTTTCGCCTGATGCGTCCCGGTGTGCTCATAGAAAGCTTCGCCCCTGAACGTTTTTGCTAACAATAATAGAACTCGGTTCTCTCTCTCCAAGTGGGAATTTCATTTTGCCCAATGTTCGCACGAACTGCAGAAAAGTGACTGCTAAATTTGCTGGTGCCTCCGGTGGAACTCAATTCCTTTGAAATCAGTCCTTCACGACAGGCTCATTTTGCCGATGAACCAAAAAATACCTAATTACTAAACTAACTACACCATGTTTGATAAAGCATCAATCAGCAAATTGGTTCATTTTCTTTACTCTCTGCTTCTTTCACATTGCTTTGATGAGTTGTATGTTACATGTGTAATTACAGTTTCGCTGTTCCTATTGTGTAAGTGGAGGTTTACGCAATATTTTACGAAAACCTCGCTTTACATATGGCTTAGTCCTGCTCTTGTAATCATTGCAGACTTGTTCTTCATCTTCGTTATTTTTTAAAATTGTATAAAGTGTTTTCGTTCGCTTTGTCCACGTCACGACTTCGTACTTACACATTGTGTAAAAACTTTGTCCAAAACACCCGTTGTCTGCTGCACATTATGCGTCATCGGATCCACGATGTGTTACGAGGTCCCCCCGACAGTTCTTACGCTGGGACCTCCTCATGTATTCCGCTTATCTGTTCATCTTTTGTGTACGTTTACCCTCGAATAAACTTCCAAACTGACACAGAGGGGAGTACTGGGTGCGTTGTATACTAGGTGCAATTGCGTCGGGTGGGGTAACGTGTTTGAAGCACCTAATTGGTCGGATCTGAGATTTTGTTGTCTGAGATCTGAGATTTTGTCGGAATCTGAGATTTGTGGCCGGAGGGGCTGGGGGGTAGTTGTAAGCGTACGCTCAAGCCTTTATTGCTGAACGACCCCAGTGGCAGGTGAGCAGCGGGCTCGCAGCCTCTATCCCTGGTGGTGCCCGGTGGTTAGCTCTCGTGCAGTATTATGGGCGGTGTCATTCCCCTGGAGAATAGAATGGACTGGAGCCCAGAGTAATTTGAAACCCGTCCGGAAGACGTAGCGTTGCAAGGGAATGTTACTGCAGAGTTAGAATTTCGTCCGATAAGGTCGTTTCAGCATGCCTGTTGGGAATATTGCCACCAACGATGCCTCCTGTTTATTTACTTATAGTTTTGTTGCCAGCGTCTTGCCCGCGACCGGCTCTCTTATCTTCATAAAGAGCGCAAAAATTATACGCATGAAGGTGAAGAATAGCGAGGGACAAGCTCTCGTCCTGTCAATTCTTCGTCCTTGTGAACTCAAAAACGCACCCAGCTTATCTTCAGGCGTCAAACACGCTTTTTAATGTTATCTGTAAAGCCTACGAGGAGTATCCAGCACCAAAACGAAACTTATTTCACAATAAGACCACAAATTTTGTTAGGTATTTAGTTAGACGCATCGTAAAACATTTTCTATATCTTAGCAAACATTTCTTGTGGATGTCTGTCGGGCGGTTACGCGGTAAGATAGCAGTCGTGCGCAGAAACTGGATAGGTGCAAAATGTTGGGGAGAGTACGGTTAGAGCGTTAACAATCTCCCAACTACCCCAACACAACGCCAAATTGTGCATCCAAGGTGTCAGTGTTGCCTAAAACGCAAAGATCCCGCGAAGACAGCGCAGACAAGTTTCTTTGATGGCCCAACTGGGGACCGTGAAAACAGGAGCTTTACGGCTTTGGTCGATACCGTCCAACCTCCTGACTTGTGCGTTCCTTATCTCTGTAAAACAAGGGAAACACATGGAAAGTTGTATTTGCACGCTCTGCAGAGATAACGAAGTTTTGTCGAAACACGTAACCCGGCGCATCTACTTGTGCTGCTGTTTTGCCTTAAATGTTTTAAATGCCGTATGATTTACGGCCACTCTGTGAGTTTCCGTTGCGGGCGTCGTATTCCTTAAGCTGCTTGTGAGCATTGAACAGAAGACACAGTTTCATACGATGGGTGGAAAAGTGAGGACGTTAGTAGCGTACATCACTGCTCCACTCCTTGGGAGGCAGTGCCGTAGAGAAGAGAGGGCGAGCATATTCGTAGTCGGGTTGTTTGAGTCCATAACTCCGCTGGTGCGGCCGCTGTCTTCGCCCGTTCCGCTAGCTCAGCGGCTCGTGGTGGCAAGTTAATCAGGCCCGTCCTTCGCACTTCGTAGTCTTCTCTCATTTTGCAGCTGACTATTCTCGCAACATTGTCGCTCGGGTTTTTGTGGGAACCACAACTGTCGAACAGCAACTCGGGGTCATTTCTACGAAGTGGTTACTTCTGCTTGCCAGTTTTTTATACTGCAATAAGATTGAGTAGCTCTTATGGCGGCGAATGCAAGGTTGGCAAAGGCTCGTTGAGACGTAACGGATGAATGTCCCGTTTATTGTTGGTCCGCACAGTTAGACAGGTCGCAGACTCGCAGCTCAGATAGGTCAGATCGGTCGCAGTAAGGAAGCCATTCAGTTCTGTAGAAACACTACGGCAGACAACATAGTGGATCACCAGGGGAATCAGCAAACAGTTAACGAAACACAAATATTCAGGTTTCAATTTATTCACAACGTTTGGAAAGTTTTGCTTAGTGCGGACAGCTGGATACATAGATTCCTCTGTCGGTCTATCCCTAAAATGTAAATTTTTGCTATTTTTCTGGTATTGCGTTCGCCTTAAAATACATAAACTTTACTTGTCGAAATAACTGTTTCCGGGCTCTACACGATAGCTACCTGCCGGAGCTATGAGTAAAGCGACAGATTGAAATGTAAGTGAACATAGACTAGCTCCTCCCTCTGTTAAACTTCAGCATATCTAACATTAGTCCATCCTGGAACTTGAATACGCTTGCGCCGTCTGGGACTCGCACCCATATAATCTATCTAAACGTAACAATCCGTCCAGAAGAGAGCAGCTACGTTTATATATTCAGATTACTCGCGTCACTCAAGTGTTACTAACGAAAAGAGCAAAGCCCATCTTCCCAACCTTGAATTGAGACGCAAACTCGCTAGACTAGGTTCACTTTTATAAATTCTTCACTACTTGTCCTACACAACTGTTGTCGTGCCAGCGCATCGACATATCTTCCGCGTAATAACCACCACGACACAGTGTATCCTGCGCGTGCCGTACAAACTGCACCCCTTCGCTCATTATTTACTCAGACAGGGAAGGATTGGAATGACCTTCCGTCCCACGTCGCGCATCTAATCCTGTTCGAAAAGCACATTCGAAAGAAACCCTGTACAAACGCGCAGACTTCACCTTAAAACCCCGCACTGGGGTTTTTGAGGTATAATAAATAGATAGATTGTGTTATCCAGCAGGTTAGTATATAGTCATGCGAATAAACGAGATATACGAAAAGTGTGTGAGAACGCGTTCGTGCGTTAGCAACCTCCCTACACACTAAACTTTTTTACACTCTTTTAGCCAAAAAGGCTGTAGCATAAGCGGAAAAAGGGGTTTTGGGAGGCCTTTACCACCCTTTTCTTGAATCTCAACACCCTTTTCTTAGCTCTACATCATTTTTCTGTGAAAAAAAGGGTGTTGATCAACTTTAACACCCTTGGTTTTTCTCAGGGTGTTGAAAGGGTGTGGAAACGGTGTTCAGTTGTTAATTGAATAGGGCCATACTTGGATGCATAATAGCACTGTAAAGAACAAGACATCCCCTCTTATACTTCTCTACTCGCAAGAAATTTCCAAACGCGAAAAAAAAATAATTGCTCGTATGCAATGATCGCTCGTTTCCATATGCGGTACAACCTCATGCCCCAAGTTTAGCTTTGGCACGTGAAACACCAATTTGAATTTTCAAAATTAAAAAGACTACATTGGTGTGGCGAAAAGAGTGTTTACCGACTGCAACACGCTTGGCTTTCTGTATGGTGTTGAAAAGGTGTAAAATATGTGTTCAACTGCAAAAAAAGAACAGCGGAGCTGGGGGTCGACCTAGTGTCTTCCGTTGTTGCTAATTTTTGTTCTGTTTGCTATGCTTTGCAATGTTCTTGCTAAGCTAGGATGACCGCTGAGAGATGAGGCCAAGTTCAACCGGATTTACAAGGCGGTTCCTATGTGCCCCCCCCCCCCACCCACAGCCAGGGGATCAAGGGGGAAACAACCAAGGTCGGGCCCCAGCTATGCTGTTTTCTCCAGCCTTGCACCCCTATAGCAAGCTGCTCCAATTTTTTTGCCTTTAGAATCCAAAAAAGACTAGTACATTTGAAATGGTACAGGAAGAGGTGCGCATACGCATACGACCCCTGGGCTCACACTCTAACCAGCTTGAAAGCCGACTTCATTGTTATAATACCCTGTCTGCGGTGGCGCACCATTTACAGGTGCCGCAGTTCTTTTTCTTTATATTTTTTGCTAACGCCACGGAAACTAGCTCAAGCTTAAAGAGCTTCACTGGAAATAAGTTATGCAAATTCATATTGCTTTAAACATTGCGAGGTACAAAATACCCCCCGGTTGTAGAAAATGTTCAGTCCACCGGTGTAAACAGGTACAAAATGCTTCCAAAGTTGGAGGTCTCTTCACCTTTTTTCTTAGTTGGCGGTCTTTTACACCCTTTTTCTTAGTTTTGAACACCCTACAGGGAAAAAGGGTGTTGAAATAACGAACACCCTTTTTGAAGGGTGTTGAGGTGGCGGGGAAGATTACCTTGGTATCTAATAAAATTCTACATGTTATGGAACATAAAAACTACCTCGTGATTAAAAAGTTTTTTTGCCAATCCACGTGTTGATTTGTATATTCTCATAGTAAAATCCATAATTCCAAAATTAGCGCTAAAATATCTGTTTTTTGCGACGAGCACACCGACTCTATCGCGGGGCTTTTGTATGATGGATATAAAAGAAAGAAGAATACATGTATTACTAAGTAAGTGTGGGCTCCCTGTACCGCTCGAATCCCGTTGATTTTCTTGCTGAATTATTTGTGTTCAAAATATAACTTCCTATTGACTGTTCGTGTTGAATGCTGCGCGCTCCGCCGATTCACATTGCCACGCGTAGCTGCTGCCCTGGCCACACCCTTATTTTAGGTGCTGAGCAACCTTGCACCCTTTTTAAGGTGCTCACACGAACACTCTTTTTTCATCCGTGCACCCTTTTTTCGCCAAAACACCTTTTAAGGGCGGTCGCCAAGGGACAAGATTCTTACACCCTTCTCGGTCAGAAAGGTTGTAAGAAAGTTTAGTGTGTACTGTCGAAACACAAAGCAGTATCATGCATCCACAATGCCCTGCTGCCTAAAAAGAACGATCATCAAAAGCATCAAGCAGGTTCAATGGCGACACGATCTGGGGCAGTGAGAAGAGAAGCTTTAAAGCCAAAGACATGTCCGGGGAGGGACGCATATCAGCGCGCATTCTTCCGTTGTCCCAAATCGCTCCTGTGCCCATCATGCGTGTCGTAGACCACTGCCCGACCAGCCTCCGGAGACGAAAAACACAAGCGGAAACGCGTCGCTCTCCGCCGGCGTGTTTGGCCCGCCGCGCCTTCGGTCGATACCGTGCAATATTCTGGTAGGCTCGTTTGTTACCTCTCCAGCTAGAAGAAACTGGTGGAGAGTTTTTGTAGAGAACCTTAAGCGCCAGGTGTCCACGTGTGCTCGAGTGCTTTCCTAAAACGTTTCGTTTAAATGCCGTATACTTAGGAACACACGGTGAGTTTTTGTTGCGTGCGTGGTCCTTGTTAAGTGGAACGAAAAAAAAAGGACAGTTAAACAAAACATTTTAGGAAAATACTCGAGCACACGTGGACACGTGGCACTTAAGATGCTCTACAAAAACTCTCCATGGGTTTTCTTCTAGCTGGAGAGGTAACAAACGAGCCTACCAGAATATTGCACGGTATCGACCGAAGGCGTGACAGACCAAACATGCCTGCGGAGAGCGACGCGTTTCCGCTTGTGTTTTTCGTCTCAGGAGGCTGGTCTGGCAGTGGTCTACAACATGCATGATGGGCACAGGAGCGATTTTGGACAGCGGAAGAATGCGCGTTGATATGTGTCCCTCCCCGTAGATGTGTTTGGCTTTAAAGCTTCTCTTCTCACTGCCTCAAATCGTGTCGCCATTGAACCTGCTTGATGCTTTTGAGGATCGTTCTTTGTAGCGTCCATCAATATATCCACCCTTAAGACACAGAGCCGTGAACGCTGAACAGCTCGAGTGAACAATAAAAAACACTCACGTCCTGCGCATTTTGCAGCTGACGATTCTCGCAACATATTCTCCCGGGTTTTGCGTGAACGACAACTGCCATTGGGCTCCCCAGCTCATATTCATGGAGTGGTTCCCTCAATTTTATCTGTGTTACATTGCGAAAAAGATTGGTTTATAGAGCACGTGTTAATGCGGCAAGTGCAAGGATTGATAAATATTGCGAAAGACTCATTTTTGCGTCGGTGGATATCCCGTCCAAGTCCAGTGTTGTTCAGAGGGTTCGGGAGTCAGAAAATAGGTGAAATCGTCACCTCAGTAAGGCCGCCATTTAGTTCAATTAACAACCGATTGTTGAAGCGTTTTTTCGTGCGCGAACGGCTGGGTGAATTCTATCTTATGTGCTCTTTACCTAAAATGTTGAATATATTCAATCCTTTTAGTCGGCGTTCATTAGGACAAACAGAAAATTTATGAATACCAGTAATGATAACTTTTTCTCGGCACCTTACAATCTAGCCAGCTGCTGAAGCTAATGGTGCTGGAGAAAGTGGTGCATGGAAGTGTAGTAAACGTCGGCGTTAATATTTTAGATGCAGCGCATCTCATTTCACTCGCCTTGTCCCTCCGGCGTCGTCGCCGTTGTCGTCATCGGCGTTGTCCACCCCTCCCCATTCTCCTCGCCGGGCAGCTGCGCTCTCCGCGCTCACTCCCTCTCCTCTCCGATAGCGAACACTCTCTCCGCGAGGGGCATTGGATTGGATTGGATTGGCTTGGCTTGGCTGGCTTGGATTGGATTGGATTTGGATTGGATTGGATTAACGTGGATTGTGTTGGATTGTGTTGCGTCATAGCCGCGCACGTTGCGCGGCCAGACGCGCTGGGGCCGGGCGCATGTGCAGTACTCTCTCTTCCGCGGTTTCCTCTCCTTCGGGGCGCGCTGCGCATATAACCGGTCTGGCCGTTCTCGGCGAAGCAACATCCACGCTTGGCTCAAACACCTAGAGTCCACGCCGCTTTAAACAGTACGCCAACGTCGCCATCGACTGGGACCGGCTTACGCAGTCCCCTCAACGTTATGCGCGCTATAAAACGCGGTCCCTTCGCCGCTCCGCCTATGCGTCGCATCTACACAAGGTTCCCGCGAGGGGAGGTGGGATGTTTTTTAATATTCAGATGTATGTAGACTGAGCGACATGTCGCTTCCATGTTACAGGGTTTCCAGACAATATAAACTACCAAAACGGAGAAAGGATTTCATTTAAGAACAAAAACTCCCATTTGCTAAAACGCACGTCTTCCCTTCAAGATCACACAAACACATACTCGTTTCAAGAAATTGGGCGCTTCGCGATGTCACTATCCTTTACATTTTTTTCAGTTTGGCTCTGACAGGTTTTATGTGTGTTCTGATTTTGACAAAGCTATCGGTGCAGATGCCTCGACTCCTCAACGACGCAGTTGTAGTGATGAACGAGCCTGGAATTCACGTGGCTTTGCTTTGCTCCCACAAGACGGCCGGCGCAGTCGGGAAGGGCCTTCAAGGCTTCGTCCTGCCGGTGACGTTGTGGACTTGCTTAGCACCGAGGCCACTGCTGCGATTCCTTTGTTCTGGCACATGACTCAGACTCCGATCTTTCGCAGGCCAGCTCTGGTTATCGTACCCAGGCCCCGAAACGGTGCCCCGTCGTATATTTCAAGAAGTTGCACACTTTGAAACTTATCAATCAAGCATTCAATGGATATTTTTGGTTGCACAACACGCCGACGTCCTCGCCAAACTTTCCGGGCACGTGTGTCAGGTGGTCACCGTCACTAAACAAGAGATCAACGCTCCGCTCCGTCTGACGAGTACAAGCACTGCACGAGCCGCAAGGTGTTACGAACATTGGACGAGGTGCTATCGCATTACGCTTCTCCTCAGCAATGTTCCCTAAGCACCGCAAAATACACTATGCTCTGCATGATAGCCCCTGGCAAGCATTGTGACTACGTTCTCCATGACGACGTTACACGCCATGCGAGAAGCGTACACGGCTTTAAAACAATACATTGATTTTTTTTCTGCAACAGCACGGGAGCACAGGTTCCCTTATTCTAGACCGTAACTGTGGACGTAATCTTCGGACCCAACCCTGTGAATTGCGGCCTTTCTGACAACGTGAGTTACTCTGCTACGGATGTTTCCCTCTACGCCTATGCCACGTACCCACCCATTCGCATATGCTTGGTGATGCTGCCTGCGCGTCCGGTTCCTCCATCCTTCACTAATCCATGGCTTGGTTTTTTCGGCCTGTTCTTCACCTTGCCGTTTTCGCCGTAGTGTACACTGCGGTATTCCGAATCAGGGGTCGTTTGTTCAGGAACCCCCCCGTGCACCTCTCGGATACAACCGCTTTCTTGGTGAGCGCGTTTCTGGCCCGAGGTCTACCACCCGAATCAGCATTGGTGCTGGAGCCGAACAAAATGATGCTGGAGCATTCCTCTTTGGCATGTTTTTCCTGCTGAACGACGTCGAGTGGAATAACGGCTTCCCGAAGTGTTCCAGCGTAATTTCCCGAAATCCGTAACACCGAGGACTTCGCGGCTTGCTCACAGCCGGCCGTATCTTGCCGTGCATGTCTCCTATGACCGCAGACGCCATTCGGAATACTCCTTCGAACGCTCCACATGTACAGGCCGTGCGGAGAGCGCTCGACTCCGTGTGGAAGGTTGCTCTGGCGGATAGTATTGCTTCCCGAGATCGCAAGGAGAACTCATGCTGCGCTCGGGGCCTGCACAAAAGCTGCGATGCGTGTGCAGCACTACACAGGTGTCCTCCAATCAGAAGATACATTTATGGGCATTCTTTGCGCTGTCCAAAGCACACGGGAAGTTTCCGGCCAGGTAAGGCAGAAAGCGTAAACGCCCGATGTGGGCAGCTTCGTTCGAGAGAGTGAACAGTGTTTAAACACAAACACACAAAAACACGGATACGAAGAAACAAGCACGACAATCAAGGCACCACATTTAACTGAACATTGCTTTGTAAAAACCTGTATTTATGTCTTAAACACACATGACGTCACACATTGAGTTGTGTACCTCTTTTAGGAAGTCCGACTCTCTGTTCTGAAAGGGCAATGCTAATGCTTATGTATTACCCAAGTTTTCAGAAGGTGCACTGACTCGAGCGTATCGCTGGCCCTTCGCAGAAATCTGGTTTGCTCAGATGTTGGGAAAGGATCGCACCTTTTACAGTGTTATGACATTTGACCTCCAGGAATGTTTTTACAGCTAAATTGTGTCCACGCGCGCTGTCTTTAAAGCAACGGCGTGTCTAATCTAGGCAATCTCTGGAGCAAATCATAAAAACTTCAAAAACACTTTTTTGTGCAGCCAATGTAGAAAACGACACACTTCTTTGTGGACGCGGGGCCTTCGGTTTTGACGTCATCAGAAAAATGTTTGACCACACCCTGGGTCCGGTAAAAACAACATTGTCTCCATAGCTCCCCACAACCCTCGGGATTCGGGTGCCTGGGACGATACCTCGAACAGGTCCGCTGGTAGTCGAAGCTGGGTGCCATAAACGAGTTCAGCCAAAGAACACGTGAGGTCAGTCTTGAAGGCGGCGCCTATGCCCGGAAGTGGGAGGGGCAAGCGCTGGATACACTGAGTGGGGCAGTCGTGCGCTGTGAGCGCGGCCTTAATTAAGTTGCCGGTAAAAGCGCTCGACGAGCCCATTTGTTTGTGGCCGGTGCGCTGCAGTGCGCAAACGTGTCGGGCTGAGGAGGTGAAGGAGCTCTGCGGACAAGGTAGACTCGGACTGGCGCCCGCGGTCGGTGACAATGGATTATGGGCATACGAAGCGGGCTACCCATGTCGACACGAATGCGGACGCTACCTTGGGCGCGCAGATGTCCGGTAGCGGTGTGGCTTCCGGCCAGCGTGTGAATTGGTCAACACAAGTCGGTAGGTAGCGGTATAGCTTTGGCAGGGGGCAAGCGACCGACGAGATCGATGTGCACGACCGCGAAGCACTCATGAGGTTGTAGGAACGTCTTTGCCGGCGGAACTGGATACCGGTGAACCTTTGCACGCTAGCATGGGGCACCGGCGCGGACCCAGTCGCGAACATCGACGTTCATGAGAGGACAGACAAAACAATCCGCGATGAGTTTCTGCGTGGCACGAATCCCAGGATGGGCCATGTTGTGCAGGACTTCAAAAACCTCGAGATGGCAGGTTTTGGGTACGAACGGCCGTGGCTTTCCGGTCGGCAAGTCGCAAACAATCTGCTGTCCGTCGAGTGTCACGTTTTCGGGCTCAAGCGCAGTGGGGGATGTGCGAAGGCGGAGCAGTTTCGTGTCGTATGCTTGCTCAGCAGCCAGTCCGCGGAGGTCGGGTGCAATTAAAAGCGGCGAAGTGGAGGCGATTGCGTCCACGCGACCTATAACATCCGCAGGTGTGTTGTTAATGCCACTGACATGCTTGATATCCGCTGTGTACTCGGGCAGGAAGGCAAGCCGCCGCACTTCTCGTGGCGTGTAATGCGTGTCGGGCTGGCTGATGGGGTACGTCTAAGGTAGGTGGTCAGTGAAAATAGTGAACCGGCGACCCTCTAGAAGATGTTGAAAATGACGCGCAGCCAAGTACACTGACAGAAGTTCACGCCCAAAGGCATGTGCAGCGGGTTTGCGGTGGGGTTAGCCGTTTTGAGAAGAACGCCAAGGGCTGCTACGCCAACTAATGAACTCATACTTCTAGCGAACTAAGCACAGGACGAAGAAAGAAAGAAAATATGAAACACACGCTCGACTTCAACTTGGTTTATGTAAAAGGAACCGGGAAACACGCATATATGTACATGATTCGAAAAACAAAAACAACAAGCACATGATTCCGCACATGATTCCGCAAGCACATGCTACGCCCCGCTTACGTGCTGTTGGAAAACAGCGCCCACAGCAGATTACGTTGGCGTCCGTCATCAGTGCGAGTGGACGTCCTAGGAATTGGTTGGGCGAGGAGAGCGGCGGCGTCGGGCAGCGCACGTTTGATGGCGTGGAAGGCTCCCTCAACACTTGCGCTTCAGTCCAATTCGGTGGTAGAGCGCTTCCCGGAAAAGCAGGCGGTCAACAGGTTAAAGCAGAGTGGCGCAGTTCTTGATTAAACGTCGGTTGAAGTTTACCAGACCTAGGAACTGGCGAAGCTTGGTAACGACGTTGGTGTTGGAAGTCGAGAATGTCCTGGACCCTGTTGGAGAGGGGCTATCTCATTCAGTCGATGTCCCAGAAAGTCGAGGGCGGGAGCACCGAACTCGCTCTTTCTTGTATTGATGATAACGCCGTTGGCAGCTAAGCGTTCGAGGTGAACGCGGATGTGGTGAAGATGCTCATCTAGGGACGTAATTGCTACCAGCAGATCGTCCACGTAAGCATAGACGAAGGGTAGTCCGCGCATCACTGTATCGGTGAAACGCTGAAATGTTTGGCCAGCGTTCCGGAGGCCAAACGGCATTTGGAGGAACTCGAAGAGGGCGCAAGATGTTGTGATGGCCTCCCTGTGTATATTCTCCTCAGCGATCTTTTGGTACGCCCGGACAAGGTCAATTTTTGAAAATATGGTGGCACCGTGCAGACTGGCCGTGAAATCTTGTATGTTGCGAAGGGGGTACTGATCTGGGATGGCGGAGAGGTTCAAGAACCGGTAGTCGCCACAAGGTCGCCAGTCACCGTTATTCTTGGGTACAATGTGCAAGGGTAATGCGTAGCGGCTGGTAGAAGGCCGGACGATGCCACGTTCCAGCATGTGCTCGAACTCTGCTCGGGTGATCTTGAGTTTGTCGGGAGCGAGAGGTCGCGGTCGAAAGAAAACGGGTCGTCCGGTAGTTGTGATATGATGACGGACGTCGTGCGTGACGGCTGGGTCCAGTCGGGTGGTGACGTGACCATGGGGAACTCCTTAAGTAGGGCGGCAAACGGTCATTCGGCAGCTGTAGCGCAGGAAGGCGCGACGTCAGCAGCTGCTGCTGCTACGACGCCTTGAACTGAGGAGGAGCGTTGTCGAGTCGAGAAGACGCGGTCGCTTGACGTCGACCAGGAGGCTGTGTTTCGTGAGAAAGCCAGCACCAAGGATGGAAGAGCGAACGTCCGCGACCACAAAAATCCACCGAAAAGTTCGGTGAAGGCCCAGGTTCAAAGTAAGGGATCGCTTCACGAACACGGGAATGCGCGTGCGGTTCACTGCCTGGAGGTAGAAGACTACGCTGGAGGCGCGGTCGTGGCGTGAAGCTGGCAGACGCTGCCCTTGCGCTCCCGTGTCGACGAGAAACTTTTGTGTAGTGGTGCGATCGACGATGTAAAACAGACGGCATTCATCTATGGGGCCAGAACCACTCGTCGCCGCTAGCGGTCTGCAGTGCTCTTTCCCGTCCATGAGCATGGCAAGAGGCAGTGGCGAGCGTCTGCGCTTAAACGCCGGTGGTAGAAGCGTACACCGTAGGATGACGATGGGCTGCGTCCACGAACGGCATCATGGCGTCGGGAAGACGGGCCGTCGCGTCGCCATGACGGGCAGAGAGAATGAGTTAAGCTCTCTCGCCTCGTCGCCGCGACGACGAGTTCATCCATTCGTTCGCACAGGTTATCCATATTGGCACGCACCGCAGACCTGTCTTCGTCGGCAGGAGCTAGAGCCGTGCGAGGTACGGTTGATATTGGCGCCGTGGTCATAGCAGCAATAGGCGAAGCTGTGCTGGCTACTTCCATTACCTTGTCGGTCTGGGACGCGAGCGAATGGTGATTCATGGATGGCGCAGTTGCAAGGACTATTTGCATGTTCGCAGGCAGGCGCTGCAGGGAGAGCTCGCACAGCAATGTGCCGTCCATGGCTTGAGCACTTGAGCCAAGGAGTTGGGTCATGCGGTACAGGACTTGGTTTGGTCTGCGGTCGCCGAGCTCTTCGGTGGAAAGTAGCTGCTGTAGGCACGTGCGCTCAGATGCTGCTGTACGTTCGAGTAGCGGGACTTTGAGCTGGTCGTAGGCTGTTGCAGGTGGGTTGCGTATCAAGGAGGCGAGAATGCCCGCAACCTCTTCCGCAGCAGTCGCAGGGTAGAGCTCTCTCGACGTAGTAAAACTTGCGTTCTTGGGAGGTGATGCCTGACAGTGCGAACTCGGCCTGGCGGAACCAGATGGCGGGGTTGTGTTCCCAGTATACGGCGGAAAGTGGATAGCCAGGGCGGCGATCTTCTTGCGAGATGCTTGCGGTGCTCGCTGGTCCTGGTCGTTGCTGGACATGGCTACAACTTCGCTGGGAGGAATATCAAGTCCGGGCCACCAACTGTAGAGCGCATGCCAGGGAGGCGTTGAATGAGATGATTAGACCACGCAGCAAAGAGGGATATATTCCAAACGATGTGGGGTCTCCCTCTACTGATTCCAGGGGCGCGCCAGCCCTCCGACTGTTGTTGTTGTGGTTGTTGTTGTTGTTGTTCCTTTGTTTGTGGCGCATACCCACTTGGGGGATTGGCCAGGATCGGGAGCTGTATAGGGGCTAATGTGCCCGAGTTAGGAAACTAAGATTTAGAAAAAAAAAAGAAAATTTAGAATAATCGCACAACAAATGTAGGAATTTGTAGAAGAAAAGTGCGAATCGGCAAGAAAAGGCTATATGGGAATTTGCAAGAAAACGCTCTTCTTTTTTTTGTGTAGAGCTCAAATAAACTCACGAAGAGCGGCTCACAGGGTAGGCGCCTTGCCGCTGAGACGTAGGTGTGGACGGCTGTAACCAAATTCCTGTGTGCAAAACCCAGGTGAGCACGCTCGTTGGCCTACGTCACGCTGCTGCCGCTGACCTTGCGTGTTTTTTTGTCGTTCAAAGTGGCGGCCAAAGCAGGATAGTAGAAAAGGAACAAGACAAACGAAGGCGCTTCGTTTGTTCACGTTTCTTGTTGCACCTTAAATTTTTTTTTACTAAAACTCACCATTGCGTCCGTCAATAGTCACCTACAAAAGCTTCACCATTCAAGTCTTCCGCGTGAGTGCAAGTTTCAACAATTTTTTTCCCCGATGCGCCGCTCCCACTTATCATTGTCAGCAGGGGGGAGGGTGCATCTTCGTCATCCATAAACTAAGCCATTGGCTCTCCCCTTGCCACTAACTTCTCTCTACTACGGTTTTTGGCGCGTGGGCACGCGGTTGCGCCGGGAAAGTTTTCTGCGTACACGGGACGACCGGTTTTTTTTCAGCCGTATAAAGCGTCGCGTTAAAAACCAAATTCGTTTTCTGGATTTGCTGACTAAGCCCCCGTATGGTTGCGGACAAGCTGCTTATCCCCTTCGGCTGTGCACACCAGAAATTGGTGCAATTAGCTGTGACCCTGAGTAGCCTAAAGGCTGCGTGAGAAAATCGTGCAACCACGAAGTACAATTCAGCTTTGGCGGCCAGATTGAAACGGTTATAACCAGCAGGATTTTCTGCTTCGATTCTGTCTGGTGTGTGTGCCTCGCTTTTGCAGAAAATGAATCACAACCAATAAAGGAGGACGAGCCACGAAGGACGGACAAGAGCAAAGTACATCTCAATTCCTACCAGTACTCTGTCTCACACACACCTAAAAAGTGGGCGGAGAGATGTCAATGTGGTATTTAATGTTTTTAATGCACCCAGCAGGTTGTCAGACTTACCCGCCGCGGTGACTTAGTGGCTAAGGCGTTGCGCTGCAGAGCACGAGGTCGCGGGTTCGATTCCCGGCCGCGGCGGCCGCTTTTCTGGTGGAGGCGAAAAGCAAAAACGCCCCTGTGTACGAGATTTCGGCGCACGTTAAAGATCCCCAGGTGGTCAAAATTAACCCGGAGCCCTCCACTACGGCGCGCCTCATCGCCTGCGTTGCGTCGGCGCGTTACACCCCCACAATCAATCAGGTTGTCAGACTGGAGCGACGATGTCTAAGACGACATCTCGTGTCATGTATGCCTTGTGCGATGGAACGGCTCAGAAGGAGCCGCTTTGCTGTTACGGACGCTAACCACCACATTTTTAAAGCGAAGCTTTGTATGCCTCACTCATGGCGCTGCAGTTACGCCAATACGCAGTAGAGGAAAGCCACCGTTGCACAATGCGTTTTCATATGATGATGATGATACATGATTTTTAATATCGGCGGGCTCAGGAAAAATCTGCCTGCCGAACAACATCGATGCCCTCGTCACTTCCCCGAAATTTCCGGGTGCCGTCCCCCCCCTTTCCCCCCCCTCCCCAAAACTTTGCTTTCAGATACTCAAGCGTCCCGTTTTCTGCCAAGCCAAGCGGAGCCGACCATAGGCAATCGTACAAGAGCCTTGGGAAGCCGTTACGAGACGGCACAAAAGGGCTGGGAAAGGGTTGGTTTGAGAATCGCCTGCCCCAATTCGCTGTCGTTCTCATATTTGTACTGTGCGTCCCCCTTTAAATGCAGAGCATTTCAGTAACTCACGATGTCACCCGCGTTGGCGTCCGTAGTCCGCGTCCGCATCGCTCCCCCTACACTATATAAATGCTTGCCGGCGCCAGGTTTCGATCCTACGACTCTGCGGGCGGAACGCAAGGTGCACGGTACTCTACCAACTGAGCCACAAAGCCGACACAGAACGGAAGGTTACGAACGTGCCTTATATCCTTGACTCATTCAACCGTCGGCCAGAGGTGCGCCCTCTCCCCCGCGTCCTCCTCGCCTTCTCTCCGCTCGCAACGCCCTCTCTCGCCGCGTTCGGTTCGGGCGCACAACAGGTGGGGACGTGCGCAACACCCTCTCTCGCCGCGTTAGGTTCGCGCGCAAGAACAGGTGGGGCGCTCGCATCGCGCTCTCTCGCCGCGGTCGGTTCGCGCTTAAACCACATATGTCGTTCGCGCGCGCTGCGGTCGCTAACATCTGTGGCGTGATCGTGACGTCAGCATCACGCGTTCGCGTGGTGGCGATTTCGGCGCTATAACACTATCTCGCGAGGGGCATTGGATTGGATTCGATTCGATTGCCTTGGATTGGCTTGGATTTGGATTGGATTGGATTAAAGGGGATTGTGTTGGATTGTGTTGCGTCATAGCCGCGCCACGTTGCGTCATAGCCGCGGCAGGGGGTTCACGGCACGTTTCACCATCGACTTCATCGACAATGTCTACGCTGGAAGACAACAATTACAACAACAACAACCAATACGTAATCCATACGACTTGCAGGCGCGCCCCCCCGCAGAAATGCTCTGCATTTGATCGTGCCCCTCGCGAGGGGGATGTTTTCTTCTCCATAAAGCAAGGCCATGTCTTTCAGCTTGGAATATTGTACTGTCCTTATAACCAGAAACGTATTAGGCTTGATTCATTGTTTGTTTCATGAATGAATTTGCCGTATCCAATGCTGCAGGCACCAGCACCGGCGACTCCGGCCTGACCGACTGAAAATGCTCTCGGGTGCCCCCGCCACACAAAACGGGCAGCGTCGCCTCCTGCGACGTGCCCTCTCGCAATTACGTGCTCATTTACTCCGCTGGCGGTGCTCTGTCTGTGCTCGGTCTCACGACGGAGATCATCTGGCACCTGCACATCATGTCGGCAGAATAACTCGCCACTTCAGGATGTTCAAGCATGGGAGCGGCACTGTAGACAGCGTGCTACGGGTCCAAAGGCCGGATGTTAATTCGGCCAAGAGAGAGAATAACTTTAATGAAAACCAGCGATGTGAGCCGAGCCGTCGGCTTGCTAGATGAGAGAAGAAAAAAAGAGAGAAAACCCGCACTGTGCTTACAGCATGAATATGTAGACCTGCCTTTATTGTTGCAGGCGCATTAAACCAGTCTTGCCTATAACAACAGGGCGCAAACTTAGTCTTGGGAACGTGAAATAAATGTAGGAAGCCCTTAAGCCACACCCAAGCCGAGTCCACGGCTCTCTGCCCACAAGTTCTATGTAACAATGACTGGGTAATACCAACGTAATAGTGGATGGAACAGCAAGGTATAAGGAGAGGCAGCACATCCAATCAAATAAACGGTAGGGTGGTTTTTGCGACAAGGAGCAAATGTTGTTCTCAAGTTCATTAGCACATCTTCGGCAAAGGCAACAAACAGTCACTGCTGCATAAACATACGCAGAGAATGATGTGACCACCGCCCGGTTGTGGCAGCGGCATCTGTGCTGATCCCATGACCTTCAGTTAACGAACGGTGTTCATGGAACTGCACGTGCTGAATGCCAGCTTGCAGCGGGTACCACGAACATCTATCTGTACATGGTACATGCACGTCATTCAGGGAGAAAGTAGTCAATGTGACTGCAACCAAATGCACTGGTGAAACTGAAACTAACCCCCGGTGGGGGTGTCAGTACATGGTCCTTTTCTATTTTGTTGGATATAGCGTTTATATCGTTACATGC
Source organism: Haemaphysalis longicornis (assembly GCA_013339765.2). Lineage (NCBI taxonomy): Eukaryota > Metazoa > Arthropoda > Arachnida > Ixodida > Ixodidae > Haemaphysalis > Haemaphysalis longicornis. The sequence continues at coordinate 24,816,113 of CM023455.1, forward strand.
AGCTCATACATTTATATCATTTTATTAGTTTGATGTCTGTCTTGTAAAGGATTTATTGTATGCTCGCTTTCAGTGGCAGAAGGCTGCAGTGGAGCTCCTGCAGGGATAATGCTGTGAAAAACACGACGAAAACACGACGAAACCACGAGAAGTGGTGTTTTAACTGGCAAATGACCATAAACATTAAAAAATTCGTTGCCATGACTGTTTCAACAACAAAAAAAAACAGCCTGCTACTTTTACCTCCTTCATTAACGGCCTACCATTAAGTAAGGTTTCGCTACACAGATATTTAGGAATCACGCTTACTTCCGACCTTAGATGGGATGCACACATCACAAGTATTACCGCACCGCGTTGTGCAAGCTGTTCTACCTAAACCGGTGCCTAAAGACGTCCCCCACTCCTACCAAGCTGTTAGCTTACGGGACGTTTGTAAGACCGCTCCTAGAATATGCAATCACGATATGGTTTCCGCAATCGACTAACCTCATTAAAAAGGTCGAAAGTGTCCAACGAAAGGCGGTGCATTAGGTTCATCCACAATAAATAACGGATTGACTCTCCCGCTTACCTTTTAGCTGTTTCAGGAATAAACAATCTGTCAGTTAGAGCGAGGCATGCTCACCTAAAATTCTTCTTGCAGCTAATTCATAGCAGTTACAAGATTGATACGCATAAATACATATCTTTTTCTCAGACCCGCCGTACACGTCACAAACACGACCGCACCATATCTGAATATCCCTGTAGTAATGACACGTTTATGTACTCTTTTTTTTTCGTTGCAATGCGCGAGTGGAATAAACTGGACTCGGAGATAACAAGCACTCACCCTTTATCTAAGTTCTGCGAAATGCTAGATTCTTCAGTCCAGGAATAACATTTATTGTTGCGCGATGTCAACATGGCACACGTGTAGCATTTCTAGCTCTCATATCTCTGAGCTTTTTTTCCCTCTCTTTCTACATCATTGTGGATGGAAAATAAAGGCATAATATCTGCTCTTTCCTTGTGTATTTTTGTTGCTGTAGCTTTGTAGTAGCAGTATTCTTATTTTTTATCTACTTGTTTCTTTGGTTTATTTTTTTCTTTTTGTTACCACAGCTTGTAATAAACGCGTGTGTATGTGTAAAGTTGTGTAATTATTTGTGTCTTTGTGTGCATATGTTCTTTTTTTTTCTTTCTCATGAGCAATTTAGCCTGCCGATTCACACGATTCTTTTACGCACATTCTGTACAGTGCTCACTGATTGAAACGTAACACTGCGAGCGCGTGGCTGCCGGGACATGCAGCGCCGCCCGTGGACGCCCGTGAAAGCCAGGTGTTGCATCATTGTAGTATACGGCGAGGATGAGAGCGTGTTGGCCGTAGGCTTTCTGCTTCCGGTTGCCAATGAGCGGGACTGTGGTTCCCCCGCAGCGACAGTGGGGCGCTGCGAGAAGAGAATTTATTATAAAACCACATATCAGCTCGCAGCGACAAGTGGTAACAGCGCTGCCCGAAAAAACAGAAAAAAAAATCTAATCAGTTTCGAGCCTGGAGCGCTGGAACGCGTTTGTGCCCCGACGGTAATGCCCGGCTGTGCGCGTATCCAATTTCGCGACATCGTGTGCGCGCGCTCTTGTTACGCGTGCCTTTCCAACGCGGCACAGTAATATTCATGTAATGCGCCGTCACGCTCATCTGAATAAAAGAAACTTCTGTACGAAGGAACAGCAATTTTTATTCCAGGATGTAAACTAAAAAAAGTAAAGACGCCTTTGCAGGCACGTTCGCGTGTGGTACGGTGCATTAGTACTTCGTCGGCTCTCCTCTTTTTTTAGTTTATATCATGGAATAAATATGGCTGTTCCTTCGTGCAGACGCTCGTTTTATTCAGATCAGCGTGACCATGCCTTACATGCACATTATCTGTGTCGCATCGGAAGGGTACGCGTCAGAAGAGCGCGCGAGCAGACGATGTCGCGAAATTGGCTGCGCGGACCGCCGGGCGGCTACCACCGGCGCTCCAGGCTCGCAGCGCACCGCTGTCGCTGCGGGGAACCACAGCCCCGCTTATTGGCAACCGGATGCAGCAAGCCTACGGTTAAAACGCTCTCATCCTCGTGGTATACCACAATGCAACACCTAGCTTACATGGGCGTCCACGGGCGGCGCTGCATGTACCGCAGGGCACGCGCTCGCAGTGTCGCGTTTCAATCCGTGAGCACTGTACGCTCTCCTGCTATGCTCTCGAATGAGAGTGGCACTATTGTAAATAAATAAATAAATAACCTTCCTATGTCGACTATGCTCTCTAAATATGTTCGATCCGAAGAGTCAAACATCAGGGGCGCAGGAGTTTACAGCGAAGAGCCACCTTCACTGGCTTACTTATTTCGAAAGTGATTGATTTCTTGCTGTTGCTGCTGTTCAGAAACTGAGCGTACTCCTTATTGTCAGCCCGCAAACATTCAGAAGAGCCATGTCAAGTGTTGCGTACAAAACGTACTACCAGCGAGAAAAGACGCGGACCAAGGAAGAAACAGACAGGCCGATCGCTATTTGTGCTTCTTTCTCGATCAGTGTCTGTCTACCTCTTGCTTGGTACAGCCTTGTCAAAATTTTGTGGGCCAAGTCGAAACGCGCGGCTGCAAAAAGTTCAATGTACAAGCTTACTTCCCGAGCGAGGCGGAAACTTTTTATGCAGGAAAGCTAGAGAAAACACCTTTCTTTCTTACTGCCTTAAGATAGTTTTGTGACATTTAAATGTAAAGCCTATTCTTTGAATTCTTCGTGGTCGCGAAGGCTTAGGCCCACAAAGTTCTGACAAAGGGTGTACGTGTACGTTTTCGCTGGTAATGTGTTTTCGAGTCAGTACCAGTTAGCTCAAGTTGCAACCTCAATTATTGCGTATCCAAACCGGTTGTTACGACTTGAACTAATCTTGGCTATTTCTATTATCTTTGGCTATTATCTTGGTTATTATCTTGGCTATCAGAGAAGTTAAATAACTTCTCTGACGTGTTGGTAGAGCGGTTGGAAAGCATGATTTGGAGGTTGCAAACCCTCTACTGCGCAAGCGTCTTGCCGGACGAGGCGACGACCACTACCGAGTGATGCGTGAATCAACGTTTATCTATAAACGTTGGCATGAATGGCATGCCATGTGCAGCTTGAGGCCTTCTTTCTCGTGATATTCCTAAGCCTCCCTCCTTGCACCATCCCTTCTGCCTGGCCATTTGTCGCAGAGTGGTAACTGCTCGTATCCTTGGAAATACAAAGCCTTGTTTCGACGACAATAGCTCGACACGTCTACCAACCAGACAGAGCGTGCACTGGTGCACACAGTGAACGGCTTCAAGCGGGACGTTCTTGCGGACCCACTTGAACAAGTCGGTGTTGAAGAAGTCCCTGAAGAGAATTGCAGGGTGCTGCATGTTTATCGACCACGAATACCATAGTTTCCGTCGCAAGTGGCATTCATTTGTGTCTGGTGCCAAAGACTCGTAGTCAATGAGTCGCCTGGTTGATGCATAGAGTTCACGGGTTTTCCTCATGCTCATCCCGCCAAGCAGTGGGGTGGAAACGGGCCAGTGGAGTGGGTAATTTTTCTGCAACTGCTTCGATATCTGACGGGCTTCAGCAATGAATCCTGGCCGCGCACCATCAACCTGACGCCACAGCTTCATGAGCATGGTAAATTTAGTGTGCACAAGTATGTGCGCATGCGAGAGTAATAATGAACGTCTTCAGGCGAACGTCTTCATCTCCAACACTAGCTTTCTTACTCTTGGTCCCCGTGTGGCCTTTTTGCACCAACTGTGAACAACTTCATGTGGCAGCTTTCTGATTTGCTATCAGTTGGCTCTTGCCACGTGGCTCTTCCTCTAAAAGCAAGTGTTCCTCTTTCATGTCTGTAATCACAGCTTCCAGATGTTTTTGATCTACCACTTCGCTCACCCAAGTCTTTGTGGCGGCTTAATGCTGTCCGCCAAATGCTTTACTGTCTTTTCGGGCTGTTGTGCATACTGGTAACTGTAGCCACGGCTGTTGGGAGCACATCGCGGCCGACTCTTCACGGGGGTGGTCCGTCATCCAGCTGATGGTCTGGTGTGCGCTGATTGCCCGGCTTGGTGTGCCGCCACGGTATCAAACTATTCTGCTCATGTATAGGCACGCTGCAATGATCCAACACTTGTCTAAACCTCTGATTGGCGAGTGCGAGGAATACCCTATGAACAGCCGCGGAAGGCGGGGTGTAGTAGGCCTTCAAGTCGCTGGCAACAAAAGTTGTGCAAAATAAATGGCGGCGTACCTGCTCACTTCGCTACAAAGGTCGGCGAAAGACGATAGTCTTCACCCGATCTGCACGTAAATGCCTCTCTCCTCTTCCGAGTTCCCTGTCACGTTCTTCCCTTCTTGTTTCGCTCCTCCCAAGGTACTTACGGAGGAGATTTATTGGAGCCGAGACACTTTTCATGCATTTCACTGCTCACGCGCCATCGACTGGAGCCTTTTTGTTACTGTTGAACTTGGAACGTTGCTGTGTGGTCCACGCTAGTCGCCGGCTCTCTTCGTTTTTTAAGTCAGAGTGTTGTTCTTAACGCATACTTTTGATTATCTATCGCAAATATGAAGCAAACATCTATTTTCAGTTAAAATCACAGTGCGAGTTACATTGATGCTTTGCGTCAAATAAGCCTATGTTTTCATTTTGCTTAATAATTTGACAAGTAACTTGGCTTTAACTTGGCGCTAAGAAATGACGTTCATGGGGAGAGATTAATGCAATTCACAGGGATAAAGATCTGGAATTGTTTTCCCACTGAATTGAAGAGACCACACAATACTGCGGTAAAACTAAAAAATCAAGCCTTGAGTAGGCTGTAACTGCTTCGTTTTTTCTTTTGTGGTAAACACTTATATTTGTACAATTATACACTGGTGAATCTTGTAAACCTAGCCTTTTTTCCTCTTCATAAAACCTGTAACAGTTATCGTGTTTGTTGTATTTTAACTCATGTTTTTGGGTGTGCCCACAAAGTGATCTGTCATAACGTTTTGATTTTATGCGCACATGTAGTTTTGTTTTTTGTGACCCGATTGGTTAAGGAGAGAAAGACTTCTCTACTGTGTAAAAGTGTATGCTTATAATTACGCGCAAGTGATATTTAGAGTGTCTGCACAGCTATATCTCTGTTATGTGTAATGATATTTCCTACTTCTGTCCATTACTTTCCTTATTGGACCCAGCCTCTGGCTATGGGTCCAATCAGTGTTTGTAAAGTTCATGTGACAAATGGTTATAATAAATATCAATAATAAATAAAAATAATAAATAATAAATAAATAAATAAATAAATAAAATAAATAAATAAATAAATAAATAAATAAATTAATAAATAAATCAAGTATGAATTGCGTCTCCAGATTTAGTGGCTTATAGAAAGCTTCGCCCACATAAACCTATCACGCCATTATTCCCCTAAGTTTTGGCTGGAAGGCCGAATCGAGGGACAGACAGATCAAAATTTCTGGGTGTAAGCACTTTGAAAGCAGCGTGCACGCTCACCTTGCTGTGAAGCCATGTGACCCTTTCGCAAAACCCATGTTCACACTTCTAGCTAACCACTATTATGCGCCATTTACCTTTATCGTTCCAAAGTGGCGACTGCTTTTATGCACAGTTAGTTCAAAAACATGTTCAAGATAGCGATACATGCGCTCTCACAATCTTGCCTGAAAGCCCCATCTGAAACGTACTGAGGGGGAAAATAATTTTGAAGCCAGTGTGAGACAGCTATTGAAGCGAGGTACTACGAACAACGCCATAACAAAACAAACTTGTTGGTTGCTACACATGACATGTCCAAGTGGTTGAAGTTTACGACGCAGTAGTTACTTTCCCCATACAGGGCAAGTGCTTTCAATTAGATCAGCATTGGTGCACTAAGATTAAAACAGGTGGACGGGGGGGGGGGGGGAGGAACCCACGTTGAACGTAAATGGAGTACCATGCAGCATTTTGGATGCTCCTTCGGCCCTATAAGATAAGTTTTTTCAACTCCTCACAATGCTTTCATCCCTTCTTTGCGCGCGTTATAAACTGTATAGTATTTACGACGCCCTGCAGCTAACAATTTGTGATGTCTTATGCATTCTGTTTTTGTTGAGTGCCTGCTTGAATGCGTTTTTGAAGTGAGCGTGTACGCATGCGTACCGGCGCTTTCTTGAAGGGAGCTTCAAACAATGATAGTAATGCATCATCACGCAGTCGACGGTAAATTGCAGGACACACCAAAACATTCGCAGCTCGATGTGCGCTGACAGCACCGTGTTGTAGATCTTGAAAACTCCTCTAGCCCCATATATGAGATGGACCGCTTCCTGCAGTTGTGCCTCGTCCAGCGTGAATGGGGATTCATATAAATTCATTACAGTGTCCCAACCAAAGTGTTTGCAGAAACGTAAATTTAAAATTGAATGAAAAGGGGATGCCGAAACAGAGTGGACCATAGTCCAAGTTTTTTTCCCACGTGTCATTTCTGCTTCCATGTACAGTCGACTCTCAACAATTTGAAGTCGCCTAATTGATTCGTTGATTTGATTGTAGGGTTTAACGCGCCGACGCAACACAAGCGATGAGGCGTGCCGTAGTGGATGGCTCCGGATTAATTTTAACCCCCTGTGGATCTTTAACGTGCGCCGAAATCTCGTGCACGCGGGCGTTTTCGCTCTCTACCTCCATCATAAAAGCGGTCCCCGCTGCCGAGAACCGTACCCGCGACCTCGTGCTCAGCAGCGCAACGCCATAGCCACTGAGCCACCAAGGCGGGTAAGTCGCTTAATTGGAATTTCCGGTTAATTAGAAGCGATGGGCTAGTCCCGGCAATTTCTCATGTAATGCAATGATAGAACATGCTCGATAATTCGAAGCTTATATGGGTTAATTGGCTAAGGCGTTGCGCTGCTGAGCACGAGGTCGCGGGTTCGATTCCCGGACGCGGCGGCCGCTTTTCTGATGGAGGCGAAAAGCAAAAACGCCCGTGTGCGCGAAATTTTGGCGCACGTTAAAGATCCCCAGGTGGTCAAAATTAATCCGGAGCCCTCCACTACGGCGCGCCTCATCGCCGGCGTTGCGTCGGCGCGTTAAACCCCAGAATCAATCAATATCGGTTAATTGGAAGTTATTTCTCAATAACAAGCATCGATGTGACCGTAATTTCTCGATAAAATTCATAAATTTGAAGCGCCATAAAAGTGCCGTGTTCTGTCAGCGCTACCGCAACTGAGGCAGCACAATTGATAATGCGGCGGGCCAGTTGAGATACTTCGCCAGTGAATGCATTTCTCTCTTTTGAGGACCTGAACATTATTCGATGTCCACAGCGCCGTTGAGCAGTTTATCTGTTGGACGCTTCAGGCTTCGATTTTAGCGATAAGTCTGAACTGTCACGGCTGAACAAATTTATGACTCTGAAAACAAGATTCTGAACAAAATTAACAGGAGAAGCACGATGCGAACTAATAAAAATGCAGTTCTTTTTGTTTTTGTTTATTGGTAAGTTCGGTTACTTCGAAGCGTTTTGCAGTCCCCGCGGACTTCGTATTAAAGGGAGTCGGCTGTAATTATTTATACTTGGTAGCGATGTGTAGGCAGGCTGCTGCTTTCATGAACTGTGTGTGCATATCAGGTCCGCTCGGAAAGCAAATGTGATGTTCATAAGAAATTGGCCTAATAAAACCAATTCGTAGTGCACGGAATTCGTTCTGTTATTTTATGCTTCCTCGTTACGAGTGAGTGAGTGAGTGAGTCACTACTGACGAGCGAGCGTCGTTTCTGATTCAACAGCCCAACTCGGACGAGGCCAGGCGAAGAACACGACACAAGCGCTCAGTCCAAACTGGCCATCATTTTGAAAAAAAAAATTATATACTTCATCAATGTTTTTGGACGCGTAGATGGTTACTCAATCTTCACCCCATAAGTAATTCAGCGAAATGTTAGGCATCCTTAAGATAATCAAAAGTAATGACTCTTGCCCAACATCACATTGCAGATTCAGCGTGAAAGCTAGAGTATTTAGATACACAACCACAACATGGTTCCCTGGGCAACTGTACATGTTGATCGAAGCATTTATTTAACAGCACGTTAGCACACTCCCCAATTGCTGAAAGGTTATCGCAACAAACAGCTTCAGTTCGCCATGTCTTGCTTTGTTTGCGTGGAATCGAGCTTTTGGGCTGAACTAACAAGACTGAAGAGAGCCGGTTATCCAAAATGGGTTGTCCGCCTGGTGCATAAGCGACTCCTACGACCCAGGGTAGAGCCAGACAAGCTCCGAAGGTGAGTGCGAAACGCTTCGCAGATGAGCGTCTCCGATGACGCAGAAGGCTTCCAGTCACTGCGCACACAGGGAACATTACGATTCTAAGCGGTGCTTGCAGGCTTATCTAACCCATTCTACAGCCGACAAGATGGAAGAAGCGTGGTGCGCCGATTGCTGAGATATCAACAATGCGGAATGACGATAACGTCGGACGCCAAGCGCTTCCTTGCACGGAACCGAAACCGTAACTTATTAGATGTGACGCTGGGAGCATCTCTTGTCGATTGATTGATTGATTGTAGGGTTTAACGCGCCGACGCAACGCAGGCGATGAGGCGCGCCGTAGTGGAGGGCTCCGGATTAATTTTGACCACCTGGGAATCTTTGACGTGCGCCGAAATCTCGTACACACGGGCGTTTTTGCTTTTCGCCTCCATCAGAAAAGCGGCCTCCGCGGCCGTGAATCGAACCCGCGACCTCGTGCTCAGCAGCGCAACGCCTTAGCCACTGAGCCACCGCGGCGGGTGCATCTCTTGTCGGCGGCCCTGTCCTTCCTGCGTGCGTCCGTCGTCGTCGTCGGCGTCCGCACAGCTGCGTCTCTCCTCCACTCTCCCCCTCTCCTTTCCGATAGCGAACACTCTCTCGCGAGGGGCATTGGATTGGATTCGATTGGATTGGCTTGGCTTGGCTTGGATTGGATTTGGATTGGATTGGATTAAAGTGGATTTTGTTGGATTGTGTTGCATCATAGCCGCGGCAGACGCACTGGCGCTGGCTCGTGCCCAGGTGAGAGCGAACAATTTCTCTACCCCCTTCAGCGTCGCATCACACCAGGGTTCCCGCGAGGGGAGGTGGGCGTAATTTTTGACAGCTCTCCAAAAGTAAACCACAACTGCACTCCGACACATATACTTGTTGCCACTAGAACGAAAGTTTTTGTCTTAAGAAAACAAAAACAACATTTACCCGAACGCAACTGCGTGCGCATGAATTTGAAGCTCTTGAGCACCGTTCAATCACTCCCCAACACGAACACGCGTCATTTCACGTCCCTGCTGTAGTTATTGCGGCTGCCGCAAATGTCGCATGGTATTTTAAAGACGATAGTCCTTCTTGGGCTACTTAAACCCAGAAATTTTGGTCTTTCTGCATGTCTGTCTGTCTGTCTGTCCGTCTGTCTGTCTGTGACTCGATTCAGCCACCTGGCCAAAGTAAAACAATGCCTGCGCAATAGTCTTATATAGTCACAGCTAAATGTGCCCGTCTAATTCCGGTGTAATGGTCATACTTGTCAGTATTGTTGAAGAACCACAAGACATTACGCATATATAAGACAACAAATTAATACAGAAGTGATATTTGCACCGTTCCTTTATAAAAAATCGTACATGTTTGATTTTGGCGAAATTAAATACTTCATCAACTGAAGGAAAAATTGACCGCGTATCTGCTACTTTCGTTGCAAATGTCGTCAAAAGACGATAGTCTTTATCGTCTTTTGCCTAATAAATGCCTCCCTTCGCTTTACCGCCCACCTCTCATGTTGTTCCTCTTGCGTTGCGCTCCTCCCAAGGTAAAGACACCAAAGGTTTGCTTAAATCATTTTAAATTTCCCGCGTTCCACTGCTCCAAACCGGGTGTCTCGATGCGAACGCTGCCGTACGGCGAAGACGCGCGTTAATCGAGGCGCCCTACTTCAACGTTTATAGAACCGCGTTTCCCTACTCCACGTGCGTTGCAAGGAGAACGTGGAACCTATCTAGTGGAACCTTTCGTAACTGTTGCCACTTGATTTTTTCAAATGCCGCCTGAAGCTATATGGCGCAGGCGACAGCAGGCGGTGGCGGAGGGATATTTTTTTCTTCAGTTGATGAAGTATTTAATTTCGCCAAAATCAAACATGTACGATTTTTTATAAATGAACGCTGCAAATATCACTTCTGTATTAATTTGTTGTCTTATATATGCGTAATGTCTTGTTGTTCTTCAACAATATTGACAAGTATGAACATTACACCGGAATTAGACGGGCACATTTAGCTGTGAATATATAAGACTATTGCGCAGGCGTTGTTTTACTTTGGCCGGGTGGCTGAATCGAGTCACAGACATACAGACGGACAGACAGACAGACAGACAGACAGACATACAGACAGACCAAAATTTTGGGGTTTAAGTAGCCCAAGAATGACTATCGTCTTTAAAAAATATCCCTCCGCCATCGCCTGCTGTCGCCCGCGCCATATAGCTCAAGGCGGCATTTGAAAAAATCAACCTGCAACAGTTACGAAAGGTTCCACTAGATAGTTTCCACGTTCTGCTTGCAACGCACGTGGAGTAGGGAAACGCGGTTCTATAAACGTTGAAGTAGGGCGCGTCCATTCACGCGCGTCTTCGCCGTACGGCAGCGTTGGCATCGAGACACCCGGTTTGGAGCAGTGGAACGCGGGAAATTTAAAATGATTTAAGCAAACCTTTGGGTTCTTTACCTTGGGAGGAGCGCGACGCAAGAGGAACAACATGAGAGGTGAGCGGTAAAGCGAAGGGAGGCATCTACTTGGCAAAAGTCGATAAAGACTATCGTAATTTGACGACATTTGCAACGAAAGGAGCAGATACGCGGCCAATTTTTTTCCTTTCTTTCAGGCTGTATCAATTAAATACTGCTTTTTCGAACGAATAACCAAGGAAAAGTCTGTTTATTTGAGCCCATCTACGCAATGATAACGCAAACAGAAGTTTACCAATTCACATCGGTGTCACTTTAACACGGGGGTCGGCCACCCGCGGCCGCCGGAACGACGCGAGAACCCCCTCTCCACCTCCTCCTCCTCCTCCTCTTGCTACTTCTATATGTGAAGGCCGACATGGTAGTTTTGACGTTACATGGGGTTAGGTAGGAACAAAGAAAGACCGCTTCCAGTCTCATTGTCCCTATTTATTTATTTTATTTATTAGATACTGCAGTCCGTAGACCAAGCAGGTGGGTAAGTACACAGAGTATTCAAAACAAACCATTCAATGAAATAGGTAATACATATTTACAAATGGTATTCAAACCTGAGAAAAAAACAAGAGAAAAACAAGAACAAGAGAACATGTCTTGACAGAAAAAGCGTATACCAGTGACAGCAGCAGGGCGTAAATGCTAAAGCAGTGTAATGAGAAGCTTTTCAAAATGGGAAACATCCCGTGCAGAAAACACTTCCGCCAGCAACACATTCCCATTTATCGATTGAGCGGGGGGGGAAAGAATACTTGAAAAGGTTAGTGCGAGCGAAAATCGGCGTTAAAGTGTGCTTGTGGGTGTGTCTAGTACGGCGAGATAAACGGCGCTGTACGTAAAATTCCGGATTAATATTGATTTGATGTGAGATAAGTGAAAAGAGAAACTTGAGCCGCGCAATCCGCCTCCTCTTTTCCAAGGTCATTATGTTGTTGTTATTCATAAGAAGTGAAGGCGACGTACTGCTGTTATAGGAGTTATAAATAAATCGGGCAGCTTTCTTTTCTACCATTTCTAGTTTATGACTTTCATTTTTAAAAAAATGGGTCCCATGCTGCGCATGAGTATTGCAGTTTCATGCTGCGCATGCGTATTCACACTTAGAGAGATAGCACAGCGTCTTCACTTCCTTTCCTTTGCAACCTTGTGATGTGCGTGCTGGAAATAAACATGATTTATATTACAGTTTTGTGCATTATTGGTAATTCGCTGAATTTTTCTTGTTTGCCTGCAAAGCCCCCCTCCTCTGTCTGGGCTTCATGCAACTTGGCCCTCCGGCTGGAAAAGTTTCCGGCCTCTGCTTTAAGACGCAAACAGAATGTCACCTACAACTTTTTTGTTGTGTATTTTTCCTCTAATGTACAAGCATCGTGCGGCTGTTTCGTGTAATGAAATTCTGTTGTGAGTCAACAGCGCGTTTGTGTCTTCCTCTTAGTGTTTGTCTCCTTTGCGCTGTTGTCGCTCTAAGGTCCAAACGTGGGTCTTACGGTGGCGCCATGACCACGGGGCATAAACTTCGGAGCCAATAATTTCGCATCCTTGTACGCCCGCTCCAAAGCACTTAGATCCGAAACGCGCCCCCCGGCGGATCATCAGCTGGGAATGCGAACGCGCATTTTCAATTCCTCAGGTAAAGCAGGCCTGCTCACGCGATGCGAATGACACCAAACTCGCGTCTTCGTACTCATGTATAATGTAACGCCTCGTCTTCTCTAGGCCGGTCATCTACTTCGCATGACAGCTTCATCTGTCAGAAAGTCGTAGCATGTGCCGAATGCATCATAATCTGTCGCGGCGACGACAAGTTGCCTGCAGCGAACGCCACAACCTGCTCAGGGGTATGGATTCGTGCAGCTCGTATCAAGCAGCATGGCTTTCCCAAATGAGTTTCGTTCGAAAAACGCAGTACGTACCGTCCTGTCTGCTCCTCTACTCGCCGATTCGGAGATAGCGGTAAGAGGCCCCTGACTGCCGGTAAGCGTGGCCCCTCCTGTTTCCCGAAGGTGAGAATGGGATGCGCGAATGACGTCCACTAATGGAGTTCCTACCCCCCGCTTATTTCCCATCGTTCGTCTCCAGCAGCCATCTCGGCACATCGCTCATGTTCCAACGTATGACTGCCCGCGACAGGGCGTTTATCTTCTCCGACTGTAGAGGGCGCTTTTTGGGTTTTCGAAGCGCGTGCAGTTGGAGGCGTTCCCCGCGGTAGGCCCCGCACGGCAGCCCCGCCTCCTGTCTTCGAACGCGAAGAGGGAGTGCCAATGACGCCCAGCAGTGCTAACAACGCAGCGAATTCGTGAAGATGAGCGATAAAAGCGCCCTCGCCTGGTTCCCAATAAATCGGCTTCCTCTTCGCGGTGGGCCTGACACCGCCGCCGCCTAGTGAGGGTGTTAGGATGCGCGAAAATCGGAACTTCATAGTCCGGCCCATTCCGCGCATCCTCGCGCGGTTCGCAGCGAAACCAGAAGGGGCAACGCAGAAAGACCTTTACGATGTACTTACGCTGCAGCAAATGCCTTTTCAGCACAAGAAGTCACGCACGTCTCACTCCAGCAGAAATTTGTACGTATGTACGCCACCAAGTTTCTTCACCACGACTAATCTCGTTATACTTGTTCACTTCAAATGACTAAGAATGAAGGGCGTTGCGTTATTGTGTTATTAGACAGTTTTAGTTGAGCGTACGCACAGAGTTGCGCGCGCACGTAGGGGCAGCTCAGCGCGCGCAGCGAAGTTCTCGCGAAGAACCAGTTTTAGTTGACCGCACGCAGAAGTTGGTGCGTGGATAAACCAGTAGCGCTGAAATGCGCGCTTTGTGTGTCACGCAGCGCCACTTAACGCCAGATTGGCGAACGAAAGAAGTGGTTGTCGGCCAGCGCCAGACGTAAACCTAGCCAGAAGAAGCCGTAAACCAGTTTGTGGGGGAGACGCCGTTCCTTTGTTCCTTTCGTTCACGGGCGAGAGCGACCGGAAAGAGGACGGGGGGGTCCTCGCGCACGGCCCGCTAAGCCCGTAAAACTCGCAACGCAAGAATCCAAAACTTGCGGGCGCACGCAAAGCGCGCGGCTGCCGCTTACGTACTGCGCATGCGCTCTCGCTCCTCCGCAAGTTTTTGCGTGCGCAGAGCTGCTGCGTGCGCTCAACTAAACCTGTCCATTGTGGTTATGCTCGTTTCATATGAATGTCGCTTGTGCATATCAATATTGCTTGCACACGCACCGTATGCAGTGTGCCCTAATTCAAAGGAAGACAACGATTCGGCCATCTTGGCAATTGAGATGTGAGCAGTGAGGAAATCGCGGAGCTGGTGGTCTTTACTAGCTTGAACTCGGGTTTTCTTAGGGCTGCTCAACTTATCGTTAGATCTGACACAGGTGCCACCTAGAGCCACTGAATAAGCTACGCTTAAGATTATCGACACTGACGCACGGCGGCAGCCATTTTGGCACTTGACGCCATGGTGGCCAGCTTTATGCGCCCTATTGCGAGTGACATTGACGTCCGGAATTGGTCCATGCGCCGTTTGGCATTCATGACAGTTATGTTTACTTTTCAAAGATTTAGAGACAGCGCGCCGGTACAATATGGTCAGGCTCGGTTACGCTAGCGTAGCTTATTTAGTGGCTCTAAGTTTGGGTTAGAGCCACTAATGTAGCTACGCTCTTTAAGTGGCTAGAGGGTTACGCGAGGCCACTGTCGTTTTTTCCCAACGGAAGTGATGCAGGCGTTTTGCACCTTCCCGCCGGTTGAAACAGGCCAGTAAAGAGCACCACGGCATCGCTACTCTGTCTGAGAGTTTACCAACTCACTCTCAACGTGTCATACAGGCGCACTGCGCTCCGAAAACTACGACTTATCGAAGAGCAAGCGCGGGCCAACACAGAGGCAAAAAAATGTCAGCGGCAACGGGTCTTCCGGGGGTAAACGAATGTCACGTGACGCGGTTCAACCAATCATCGCTGTCGGCGACACACAACAATGACAGAAAAGAGTGCCGACACAGTGAAACCTGATCTAGTGGTTCTAGCCGGATCCTTGCCTCCTCGCCACTGCCCCTCGCGCTTATTGGCCTAGCATTTCCCTCCTCTTCTCTTTGCCGCGCCGGGTTTTTAGCGACGCCAGGTATGCGAATGGCACTCAAGATTAAGCAGCTCCGCTGTTAAAAACAACGCCCCTTTCTTTAAGACAAATATGGGTAAGAACCGAAGCTTTCTCTTAGCAAATGTAAGTCAAATCAAAGCCCACAATCTATCCTCCTAAGGTCCAAGACCCGAACTCCCAAAGCTCGAAGCCAAAGTCCGCTTGTGCTCACCCTGAGTCCAACGCCCGCGCTACGAACCGAAAGAAAATGCGGAGAGCGGCGATAGCGATGACAGCGCCATCGAACGGACGCTGGTTTCAGAATGCAAGGGACCGAGGTTTGATTCCGACCAAGCGTGAAGCGTTTGCTTCCTCAAGCGCGCACTCCCCATACTACCTGCTGTGGGTTCCTTGCCTCCTCGCTACTTCCCCTCGCACTTCTTGGGTGTACATTTCCCTCCTCTTCTCTTTGCCTCGCCGAGTTTTGCGCAACGCCAGGTATACGGATGGCACTCAATCATAAACAGTTCCACTGCTAGAACATGAACGACATTTCAAAAGCGTTTAGCGATAATTCAAACGCAGCCGTCGTGCGCCCTTGTTAAAGGGACAGACAACCAATTTTTGTCGTATTCATTGAAAAGTTTAGCTGTCAATTTCTTCGCTTGGCAACGTTGGAAATGGCCACGGACATGGCCGATGCGCACGGACATGGCGCGGCTTGTGCCACTGCGTCCGCATGCTGAAGGAAAAAAAAATACCGGCGTACGTCGTCTGCTCCGTTTGGGACACTGAAGTGAATTTGCCAAGCTCCCTTTTTTGCTAGCATTGCGTAGACTGGCTCAAATTAACACACTTTACATCGTTTATCCGGCTGACAAGTCCGTAATTATTTTATAAAGCTCGAAAGAAGAAAAACACCATGCGCGGTCTTCGGCGGCCGCACCATCTAAACGCTGTGATGAGGGGAGGAGGTGCGCCGTGATTGGACGATGCCCACGATTAGCATTCAAACAAGTTTCGGTTTCCGTTATGTAAAACAACATGCTTGGCATCCGACTTTATCCTTCGATGGACATTCTCGATATCTCTCTAATCGTCATACCGCGCTTCTGTCATGTTGTCGGCTGTAAACGCCTAAGCTAAGCCTCCAGAATGGCTTGGAATCGTAGCAATCACTAGCCGAGGCCTACGCAGTGAATGGACGCCCTCCGCGTCACCGCAAACGCTCAAATAACATGCGTTTTTCCCCCATATTTGGAGCTTGCCTCACTCATGCCTGTATCGTAAAAAGCGTGTTCGCACCAGGCCAAGGGTCTGCTGATTCTGGCCTGTGCCCACTGCCCGCAAGTTGTCGGTGCTTGTTTCAACAGCACGCCAACGAGAACTCGCTAGCGCGTCAGTGTCAGTATGCGTGCGTTCTGCGAACTCGCTCGTGGAGCAGTGAACGTTACGGCCCAAACACTGTTGAACTCAGTATAGAAAACATCGGCCGAAAACGGCAAAGATCAGCTTACAAAAAAAAAGTACCCTCGGGGATTAGAACTTGCGACTTGCAAAATATCACACCTAGCGCTCGACACTACTCGGCCATGGGCCTTTTTTTATTACATGGGAGAATACGCTCAGACGTGGCGGTACGGCCTTGCAGAATTTGGAAATGTATAAATGGAAATGTATATAATGTATAAACAGTTTACGCTTTTATTTAGTTTTAGTATTTCAAGCAGATTAGGTGACTATTTGTTGTATAGCGCTCGTGCAGTAAGCGTCCCCCAAATTTCCCCAATATCTCACGTCCAAGCGTTCGCAGATTCGTAGTCGTGCTGCTGAGCGCTGTGCTTATTCACCCAGCGCAAAAAAGTGATTCCTGGTCCTTAGTTTTACGCTTTCCGGTAAATGTTTCAGTTGATTTTATTTCCTTTGTACCTTTATTGGCTTCGCTGACTTCTCCACCTTCAAGTGGCCCTAGATTTTCCTACTAGAGTTCCAGTCAGCGAAGCGTCGCATGTGCGCTTGTGCAGCGCTTGTCAGGAGCGACCCGGACTCGGAGCTTGATACAGTGTACAAACTAACAAACTAAAGAAACGTACGTTCTTCCATTCACAAACGTGTCGTGGCTTAGTTTCAACTGAGCAAACGAATTCCGACGACCCGTCGGCGGCCGGCGGACTAAACGCTGGTCCGACTGACTCGGTCGGTAGGTCGGCGAGACGTGCAGTAGTGTAGTCAAGCCAAGTCATCTCCTCCTGACGCCACACGAAAACGACACAGAAAATGAGCGAGACTGCAGAGAGGAGTACAGCATTTTAGAATTGATTTTTCTACTAAATAAATTCGCCTAAACACACTCAGAGGGGTCGAAACATGGCCTATAGACTCCGGACTACAGTTTGCGCTAGTAATCCCGAATTGTTTATTTATTTTATTTTATTTAGCAATACTGCTAGCCCCAACGTGGGGCCATAGCAGAGTGGGTGTACATGGTACAAGAACAAAATCAACAGTACAATACCGAAGTCAGAACACAGAACAATGCACTTCAAACAAGATGAAAAAGATTTCACATGCAAAGCAAAAAAAAAAAAGAAAAGCAAAATCAAAAGCAAAAATCACTTCAGTGTCCCTTTAACCCAATTCTCAACGGTGGTGTCAACAAAGATGTTATAATCACACTCCCATTGCACTTGAGGCATTACTTTGCGTTCGGCGGTGTAGAGCTTGGATCGTCCAACACACATCATGTACTTAGTACGGACAAGTACCGCCATCCCGCGGAGCCCGACGTAGCCAGTAACGGCGCACTCGCATGGTTGTCTGCATGCGTACCTCTCCAGTGAATACAATCTATATGTTCTCTATCCCAAATAAAATGTCACCCCTTAAAGCACCTTAACAAAAAATGGTTTTGCTGATAACGCCCTAGAACTTTCTAAGTCGAAGTTTTTAGATCTACGAGCCGTATGTGCCCTCCCAAAAATAATGCTGGGAACTATGGCACAGTAGTACGGCAACATACGTTTGTCTGTATGCGAGATGAAAAGCGATATCTAAAAACTTGTCCACAGCTAAAAAAAGTGTGGGTCGCAGGCTTTATTATTCCTTTATGCGTTTTTTTTTAATTCACTAGTCTATTTTGCACGAAGAAGCCATCTGTTAGAATGGACGATAGGTAGAATCTGGCTTCACACTGTGGAGGTCGGCAGTTCGATTCTCAACGGGCGCATCCTTTTTTTTAAGCTGCCGTTGGCATATTTGGAAACTGAAATAAAATATTTCTGCACAAGAAACGCCCCTGACACAAGCAGAAACGGCAAAGCCTCTTCACTTCTGTTTACTGAACGCGCCGTTGATTCTGGACATGGAAGCTATGTTAGCCACACTGCGAGCAACTCAGGGGAGGCGGGCGCGCACGTGTCTTAAAAATTTTCAAAAGTATGTTTAGAAATACGTATACAACTTAAGCATACATATAAAAATACTTGTGTTAAAAGGTTTTCACTATGTGAATAAGCGTTTCAGCAGTTAGAGTAGCTGCTAGGTTTGCAGGTCAAGTGACCGGGACACCTATTGTAGTGCCAGGTTCCTACGCTACTAACCGCCACCCTTCCGATTTCAGAAAGTTTGGTGTCAAATTAAAATTATTTCCGCCAATTTGTTTATAAATTGCTTGTGGTTACCGGGCTATATAAAACGCTGCCTTTTATATGAGCTAGAAAAAATATACGGGACAAAAATCGGTGGTCCGTCTCTTTAACCACCCAGTGTCGATACTTTGGTAAGTTGCCTTGTGTCTCCAGGAGCATTTCGTGTCCGCTGTCTGACCTACGGTAATGGGTTTCCTTACAACTTTCTGTCACCTTAGGAGATGCAAGTCAAACCTACAATGGTTTTCCTGCTGCTTTCAGAATACAACACGAATGTATTTCTATGTGGCCTTTCTTGGTGCCCTCGCAGGGTACAAAAAACATCCCCCCTGATGCGCTTCGGTTTTAGTTCTGGAAGCGCAGGGAAACTCCGATTTCTGTGTTAAAGAAATTCGTCGCCATCCCTTCCTGCGAAAGTGGATGTCCCGTGAAGCTGCTGTAAATCACTACAAATGGTGATGGAAGGAGGGTAGTAAATGTTTCTCGTCGTCTCCGCGGGCTCGTCGCTTGCGCTCGACTAGTGTCGCTAGTTAAGGGTACAGAGTATTGTCACTCTTTCCTCCTACTGTTCATTTCGAATTACGCGACATTTGTTTACACTGCGACGGTTCATGGGCGCTGCCATTTTGTTGTCTATGCGCTTTAGTCGGTCAACTCTGGAAGGCTTAGCTTGTCCTCCCTGCTTTGTGTCTACGTGCGATTGACGTCGTTCGCAATGCGAATCGAAGATAACGTGTGTAAAAGCATTTCAGCAGCACAAGTGTGTCCAGAGATGCCGTTTGGCTGCATCTTGGGTAGTTTTGTTAACAAACGACCCGGTCGAAGTTAACGGCGACGCCGTAGATGCGGCGATCTCGCAACACTGATAAACGCCAAAATGGCCGCGTTTGCTGACTCGCGTGCCTTAGTGGCAGTACTCTACTATCTGGTCTACTGACACTACGATCGGCTCTCTGGCTGCAAACGCTGTGTCCTACCTAGCCTGACGCTTGCGTTCGGCGTCTTGGTCAACAACTGCTCTATTTAGTGACATATAGTCCTGCCTAGCCTTGAAAGATTCTTTACCACAAACACATGGCGAGGGGGTCCCGTTGTTCACAGACGCCTTATCATCCATAAGGCGGTTTCGATGCTTGTGCTTGTTTTGTGGTTTCTTTAAACGAATCCTGAGCTCTATGCTACATTTATACATGCCTGATTAGCCTGGCGCATGCGCTCTGCGTCTGAGGCCTTGGGGCCTTGGCGTCTTTACCCACGGAGATGAAACCGTTGGGGGGTAGAGGGTTTTACAGCTTTGCTGTAAAAACTGCAACTTAACGGAACGTTTTTTTCGTGACGTCAGCGTTGCCATGGAGTCAAGTAGAAGAGCTGATCACAAACTGCCGCTGCGTCGATGGGCCGTGTAACTCCCGCGACCACTTGTAGCATTTAACGTTGAGTCTGAAGCCATTGCGGGTGGCCAAAAGGGGAAATGAAAGTTATGGCAAAGAACGGCTGATTCTGGTGGGCAACATACACCAGCTTGAGGGTTACTGTGACACAAGGATAATATCAGAGAGCTCTCTGCTCACCTCGTTGATTCCAGGACTAGGGAACCCACTCCCACTTCAGAAAGCTCAAGTAAGCGTCTCCCCTCTCTCTCTCCTCTCTCTCTCTCTCTCTCTCTCTATCTATCTATCTATCTATCTATCTATCTATCTATCTATCTATCTATCTATCTATCTATCTATCTATCTATCTATCCCTCTCATTATCTTTCTCTCTCTTTCTCAAGGAACCCTAAAAGATACCCTCAAAAATGTACATTGTCTCTTGGAAAACTACGGCATTCACATCTTTTGGCCGCGAGCCTATAGATAGTGCAGTGATTTTGTTAATGATAGAGTAGGAACGCTGATACATTGGTCACCTAATCTATGAATTTCCGCGGCTTCTATAATTTCTCCCCCGCACGGGGCACCTTGAGTATTCTTGGTGACGGTGAGTGGCGACACCGCGTACCCCGAGCCCCCCATACTTAAGCTGTTACCTACCATGGCGAGAAGTTGAAAGGTGAAGGGTTAGAAGCCGTGAACGGTGGCCGTCGCAGTCCTGGTCAAGCTCCGACTGATGGGCTCCCTGTCTGCCTATCAGGCTGGGAGCTCCGGGACGCGTGAAATAAATTGCCCGGACGCTCAGACGCGAAAGAGAGAAAAGGAGGAGTGCGAGTGGGAAAGGCGAAGGGCGCTTGGCTTTTCCGCCGTTGTGCACACTCCCTGCGCTCTGGGACCTGCCGGAGCCGCCGGAGCTGTGCCCTCTGCGCTAGCCTGTGCTCATGTTACGTGAAGTGTTTCAATCGGCATGTTGTGTTTCGCTTTCTGCGACGGCCGCGCTGTGGATTGAACGCCTAATCATTCATATTCTAACGAAGTTACGAGTGCTTCAACCGTG